>OU612043.1:152657642-152700142 GCA_914767935.1 Coremacera marginata
CGTATCTTAGTGCAGACACAGGGGTTGACATAACAAAATTTAATAAAATAATACATTTTGAACGCATTTTTGAAATTTTTAAAAAATATTTAATTTTAAGGTGCAAAAGATAAAAAACGTAAAAGCTAAATATCTCAAAACTAATAAAATGGGTATGACTTTCTTTCTTAGGACGGCAGTATAAATCTTGTACTTTTTCTCTAAGTTTTCCCAAAACCCCGCTGACAACTATTTTTTGCTTTGGTCTTTCCGGTAGTCATTTTTGTAACGCAGTGTAAAAAATCAATTCCACATTTTTCCTGAAGAATTGTAAAAAGTAAATTCTTGGAATTTTTTTAGCCATTTTTGGATTTTAGAATTTGGCTATTTTCTTAAATATCTGAAAAAATTCTGAAAAAATTTACACGCATTATTAATCGCTCTCGACGATTAAAAAACAATAAATTGCTTGCAAAATCAACAAAAAAACAACCCTCGCTTGACGCTGCTGATCTTCACTAGCATCACTTCTTGTTTGCGGTCGCAAAAGAATTATTTTTGTATGTGTATTTTGTTGGTGGACTAGACGTAGTAAATGTTTTCGTTTTTATTTGAGAGATTTTTTTAATCGTATTTATTTTCCGTCATAAGTAGATTTGTGCTATTTGCGATTAATTTTTATTTATAATAAAAATGATGATAAAATAAAGTATATAAACAAAAAATTTAGCCATCTTCGGTTCGTCCTGGCTGCAGCAGAGGGGAGGGGGTCTTCTAAGAGTAGTTTTTTTTTTGATATTTTTGGATATACACCCAACTCTTGTTTTACATGGTCTTTTTTTTTACCCGATTTTGAAATAACAAATTTGACAATAAATTTTTTGCACGAATTTTTTGATCTAGCAGTAATAAAAAAAAAGTGATTTTTAGTTTGAATTTTTATATTGTCTTATAGTAAACTTGTGTGTACAGCAACAAAATTTATATTCCTTTGGATAAGGGCGATTTCATTAAAGTAATATGACAGTTCATGATAACAAAGAAGCAGATAAGGACGAAGCTTTTAACGGTTGATTTCATTCGCGAGGGCTTGAAATTTGCTTCAAGTATGGAACAAGGTTTTCTTACTCATGATGCTGACATGAAGGGTGCATAAAAATTTCAGCGTAATCTTACGAGGGTCGTTTGATAATTCAGTGAAAAATGAAACAAGGAATGATTTTTATGGCAAAAAAAGTTTTATTTCTCAATATAGTCTCCTTTAAGCTCGATACACTTCGTCCAACGCTCCTCCAATTTTTGATCCCATCCGAAAAATACGTTTTCGGAAAGTCCTCAAAATAGGCCTCTGTTTCGGTGATGAGCTCCTCTTTGGTGGTGAATCTCTTTCCGCCGAGCCATTTTTTCAAGTTTGGAAACAGAAAATAAAATTCGTACTTCAATTCATGGAATTTTGTGAACTCGCGCATTGTCTTAATGGAAGAGCACTTTTTTTCCTCCCAAATGGGGACGTTTCTCTTTCAAAGCGTCGTTGAAACGGTTAAATTGGGCTGCATAGTATTCGCCATTGATCGTTCTTTTCGGTGGAAGGTAATCGATGTAGATTATACCGCGTTCATCCCAAAATACTACCGACATAACCTTTCCGGCCGATAGCACCGTCTTTATCTTCTTCGGAGCTCGTTGGGTCGGTGAAGTCCATTGTTTCGACTGTTCCTTTGTCTCTGGTGTGTTGTGATGGATGCATGTTCCATCCACGGTTACTAATCGACAGAAAAAAATCCTTCTTATCTTTGTTTAACATCGCCAAACACGCCTTTGAATCAGTCACACGATCGCGTTCGAAATATGTTCTACACCCGTTCGTCTGAGATGCCACGGCCTCAACAATCTCGCGCACTTTAACTCTGCGATCGGCCAACACGATATCGTGAATTTTAGTGACCATTTCTGGTGTGGTGACCTCATTTGGGCGTCCAGAACGTTCAGCGTCACTTGTGCTTGTACGACCGCATCGGAATTCAGTGAACCACTTTTTAACCATTGAAATTGATGGTGCAGAGTGCTCATAATATTTATCAAGCCTTTCCTTGGTTTATTTTATTTTTTGTATTTTTGCGAATCCTTGTAATTTTGAAATTCAGACAACGGATTTGATTTACAGTTTTAAAATTCATGATGGTGGACAGGGTTGCCACCTAAATTTTTACAACAGGGCTGCCATCTTATATTTAGCACTATTATGAATAAAATTCCACCCGGAATTGAAAAAGGGAGCTTTAATTTTATTGATAGGGGATAAAGCTTTTAAAGATTTTTTTCTTGTGTTCTTAAAGATTAACGATAAATGCATTTTGTTAAAATTTTTCAAAAGTTCCGTGAACATTGTAAAAAATACGAAAACTCCCTTTTTAATTCCGGGCGAAATTTTATTCATAATAGGGCTGTATTATTCACAATAGACTGAATTACGAGTTTAAAACATTTTCTAAGAATTTTAGGGTGACGTTGATTCCGCATCTGATGTCAGAATTTAAAAATTCAAGATGACGGATAGGGCTGCCATCTGAATTTTTACCACAGGATTGTCACCTAATAAAATTTACTTTTAAGAGTTTTAAACATCATCTAACAGTTTTCGGCCGCTGATTTCGGATCTGATGTCAGAATTTTAAAATTCTAGATAGCGGATAGGGCTGCCACCTAAATTTTTTTAATTTTTACGAATTCGGTGCTGGGACGAACACTATGTAGTAAAAATGGGTAGCTGAATCCGAATCCGTTGTCAGAATTTCAAAATGATGCAATTTCGTTCCAAAAATGGTTGTCACCTAATAAGATTTAGGGGTCGCTGATTTCGAATCTGGTGTTAGGCTTTTAATATTCAATATGGCAGATAGGTTGCCACTTAATTTTTTTTAGTTGTACGAATTCGGTGCTGAGGCGAACACTAGATAAAAATGGTTCGCTGAATCCGAATCCGTTGTCAGAATTTTAAAATTATGTAATTTTTTACGTCAGGGCTGCCACCTAATAAAATGTATCTTTAAGAGGTTTCAACATCATCTAACAATTTGCTGGGGTCGCTGATTTCGAATCTGATGTCAGAATTTTAATATTTGAGATGGCGAATAGGACTGCCACCGAAATTTTTTTGTTTTACGAATTCGGTGCTTGGGCGAATACTAGGTAAAAATGGGTCGCTGAATCCGAATCCGTTGTCAGAATTTCGGCGGGTAGGCTTGTCACATTGATTATTTTGTATTTATGCGAATTTTACTAATTTTGAAGTTCTGACAACGAATTTGATTTCGATTCTGACATCACAGTTTTAAAATTCAATATGGCGGATAGGTTGGCACCTATTTTTTTTTGCATTTTTACGAATTCTTGTAATTTTGAAATTCTGACAATGGATTCGGATTCAGTAACTCATTTTTACCTAGCGATCGCTCCAGCACTGACTTCGTAAATTCGCAAAATTTTAAGGTGGCAAGTCTATCCGCCATCTTTAATTTTTTTATTTCATTTTTGCATCAAATAATTCTTTTCCGCTAACTTATTTTACCGCGAAAACTCTTCGAAAATTTTCGAAGCACAAATCATTTATAGTGTATATATTGAATTAACGGAATATTTATTGATTTATTACTATTATTGATTTATTTACTATTTATATTTTTTAAATAAATTTATAATATGTATAAAAGTCGGTATTGTGCAACTTGGCCATTTTGTACCCAGATTTTTAACTTAATATAAATTCAATTAATAATGAAATTAATTGGAACAATTAACATTACAATATTGACATTATTGTAGAATTGATTTAATTGATTTTATATAATGAACTAGCTTATACCCGGCGCGCTTCGCTGCGCTCAGCGCTTATCCCCTAAAAGAGGGCGTAGCTTTAGTGAAGCCATGCTTTTATAGTAAGTTCTTACCGAGTTTTATTAATGTGTGACTTATTTCGAAAGCTATACCGAAAATTTTGGGTGCGGAAAAAGTACCACGCCCCTCGTCCAACACCCATAAAATGTTACCTGTGCAACGGCATGTGTAAATTGAGGTCGAATACTGAATTCCGAGGCTTTGCGACCTATAATTACAAAACTGTTCGAAATCGAAAATTTTAGGTGTATTTACAATCGGCAACAGACTTCACAGGAACCCTCTCAACGCTTTGGTATAAAAATTGGCTTAGCGGTTTCGAAGCCTTTACGTGATATACACATATACCCACATACGTATATACATTAAGTCGCCTCACGCTCTTTAGAAAAAAATTTGTTCAGTCTCGTTCTTCAAAATAATCCATGGCTTATGTTTTGATGATCCACAAAATATTGCGACTAAAAATATTGGCTGGTATGGCAGTTAGAAAAAAACAAACGGTCAGAAATAAGAGTAATGGAAAAAATTTTGCATCAAAAAATCTTATATTTCCGTTGGACCAAAGATAATGCGGATTTTTTGGATTGTTTTAACTTTTTTCATATTATTTTCACTAAAATTCAAACGAATCTTTTCCTAAACTAATTTTAGTCAAATAAATTGTACAATGTAAAAAATGTTTTTAACTTTTAACTAATTTAACTAATTTAATTTTTAACTACCGCACCAGTAAATATTTTTATACAAAACTCGATTTTTACAGAATATTTCAAACCATTCCGTGGCATACTGGTTGACGTGCGAGGCTTGTATACCATAGAACCCAGGTTCGAATTCTATCTGACACAGAAAGTTTTTTCAATTGAATTAATTTTTCTCTTCGGCCGCCATCTCTATGCAGACAATGGCAAACCTCAGACTGTAAAAACTGTCATGAAAAGCTTCTTGAGAGCATAAACCGTTCGGAGTCGGCATAAGCCTTGTAGATCCAGTTCTCGATCATTTGTGTTCAAACATTTCACAACACGCACGCATAAGAAGCTCGGTCAAAGTCTGAAATGGCCATTTTGTTCCTTTTTGTTTTTTTTTTTTTTTATTTCAAACCATTCCAGCTCACGGATGACTATCGCTACAGTCGAAATATTTGGGGAATCATCATAACATAAAGCATTATTTTGAGGAACCGACCCGAACACCTTTTTTTGTGAGCAGCCTTAGTATACATACATACATTTTTTACAGATAGATAGATGAGCAGAAAAAGTATGTATGGCAACATTTATATATAAAGTGACCGCCACTTGGTCCCATTGCACCTATATACCAAGTTCCACTATCAAAACGCGTACAACTCAGAAATTACAATGAATTTTGAAAAGTCGTCTTAAATAAAGTGTGACACGCCCATTTTTTAAGAGTTCTGGCAGTATCCATATGAACTAATCTACCAAGTTTTAGTCTTTTACTGTAAAAAAAGTCTGATATATATCCTTTTTATGGATTTGTGGGCATTGAAAGTAGGCGTGGCAACATTTATTTATAAAGTGAACGCCAATTTGACCCATAGCACCTACATACCAAGTTTGTCTATCAAAACGTTCACATCTCAGGAATTAAAATTATTTCTAACCGATAGCCCAGTAATGAACTGTAGTAAATTAATACATAAGTAAATAAATAAATTAAATAAAATTATTTCTGAAAAGTGGGCACAGATATAGTCCTACCATGCACAATTTTTGCAAAGCTGTCGAGAGTAAGCGTATGAAATTAATAACCATATTTTAGTATTTAACGATGAGAATCGTCTGATTTATAGAAGTTCTATTAATTTGTGGGTAAAAAGAAACCAAGTGGCGGCCGTGGCGTAGCGGGTAGAGTGTGTGGCCCATACGCGAGGGAACCCTGGTCCGAATCCCACCTGACACGGAAAGTTTTTCGATTGAATTAATTTTTCTGTTCGGCCGTCATCTCTCTGCAGACAATGGCAAACCTCAGAGAATAAAAACTGCCATGAAAAGCTTCTTGAGAACGTAAGCCGTTCGGAGTCGGCATAAAACATGTAGGTCCAGTTCTCGATCAATTGTGTTCAAACATTCCACAACACTCACAACACAATTGATCATAAGAAGCTCGGTCAAAGTACTTTCAAGGACTGAAATTGGCCATTTCGTTTTGTTTTTTTGTGGGTGGTACAAGTGGGCGCGGCAAATTTTATATATATATATTGACTGCCACTTAGAGCACCTGCATATCAAGTGTTACTATCAAACGTGTGCAACTCAGGAATAAGCATGATTTCGAAAAAGTTGGCGTAGATATGGTGCGACTACGCCCATTTTTAAACAGTTGCCGACAGTGACCATATGAACTAAATTACCAAATCTTAGTCTTCTACGGCAAAAGCCGTCTGATATAAAGCATTTTTACTGATTTGTGGGCGGTAAAAGTAGGCGTGACAACGTTTATATTTACAAAGTGACTGCCACTTGCACCCTTAGCACCTGCATACGAAGATTGGCTATGCAGGCTAAAGTGGGCGTAGATATAGTGCGGCCATGCCCATTTTTTATACATTGACCGACAGTAACCATATGAACTAAATTACCAAATCTTAGTCATCTACGGCAAGAGCCGTCTGATATAAACCATTTTTACTGATTTGTGGGCGGTAAAAGGGGGCGTGACAACATTTTTATTTACATAATGACTGCCAGTTGCACCCAGAGCACCTGCATACCAAGATTGGCTATGAAAACGTGTACAACTCAGGAATAAGCATGATTTCGATAAAGTGGGCGTAGATATAGTGCGGCCATGCCCATTTTTTATACATTGGCCGACAGTAACCATACGATCTAAATTACCAAATCGTAGTCTTCTACGGCAAAATCCGTCTGATATAAAGCATTTTTACTGATTTGTGGGCGGTAAAAGTGGGCGTGACAACGTTTATATTTACATAGTGACTGCCACTTGTATGCATAGCACCTGCATATCAAGATTCACTATCAAAACTTGAACATTTTAGGAATTAAAATAATTGCTGAAAAGTGGGCGTAGATATAGTGTGACCACGCCCATTTCTTGTACAGTCACCGAAAGTAACCATCTGAACAAAATAACCAAATTTAAGTTTTATATGATTAAAACCGTCTGATATATAGCAATTTTTTTGGTTTGTGGGCGATAGAGCCAATTTGGGTTGTATGGGAGGTACCACGCCCCCTTGCCCAATCAACACCAAACTTCACAGGAACACTTCCCGAATGTTGCTTCAGTATCCCTCAAAATTTCATAGAGTTTGGTTCGGTGGTTTTGGAGTCTATACGTGATATACACACATATCCACATACCCACATACCCACATACCCACATACCCACATACCCACATACATACATTCATTTTTATATATATAGATAAAGTCATTGATTATGCCTAGAGTTTCTCTCTTGCCTCAGTCAAGTGCCACTTATATTGGACAGTTTATTTTTGAAATAGGACATTCCATTACAATGTGCTGGACACTTAAGGCTGTTGTGCAGTGAGCGCTTTCTCGTTCATTTGAATTGGTGAAATAATAACTACAGCTAAATAAGGTTGTGCCTACTCGCATCCTGATGACTTTTATGCAATCTTCACGAGAAAAATTGGTGTTGTATTGTATGCTGGTCTTGAGATGAAAGGGTTCGGGGTTCTAAGGAAGGCTTCCGAACATGGATGCCAGAAAAAAAATCTGAAATCGTCCCAACCCTTTCTAAAAATCGTAATTTTGCTGCCAAAATCGTCGTCATCATTTCAATAAAAGAACAAAGTTCATTTTATAATTCTTTATAAATAATAAATAAAAAGCGCATCAAAATCTTAAAAAAAAAAAAATGTAATTCTGCTAAATATCAAATTTTTGTCTTAATCCTCTAGTTCCCAAATTTTGTTGTAACAAAAAAATTATTATTAAGTTTCCTTCGGAAGTGAAAAAAAGAATAGACAAAAATAAAAAAAAAAATAATTTTTGGTTGTAAAATTAAAAATTATAGTTTTACGCACAAAATTTTATTTTTTTTTTTGCTACCCAATAATCTCGCGGCCCTCCAAGTGCCACCACCAGCAGCACAACCAAGTGTAGCGCAAATTTCTTGCTTTTTTCGCGAAAGCTGACCAGCGAAAGAAGTAGGAAATTTACGCTGCACTTATTTGTGATACTGGTGGTGAATTTTATGTTCATGCTGCAGCTGTATTTTGTAGCACTCGGAGAACGTTGGCCAGCGTAAGAAGCAAACAATTTTTGCTGCACTTGCTTGTGTTGCAGGTGGTGGCACTTGGAGGATGTTAAAAAAAAAAAAATTACGCTGCACTTGCTTGTGCTGCTGATGGTAGCACTCGGAGAACGTTGGTCAGCGAGAGAAGCAGGAAATTTGTGCTGCACTGACTTGTGCTGGTTGGTGATGGCACTTTGAGGACGTTGGCCAGCAAAAATTCAATTGAACTGAGCTGCACTTGCTGATGAACCGGGAGATCGTTGGCCAGCGAAAAAAATTAAATTTGAAAAAATGAAAAATTAAAAAAACTATACTTTAAAATTTCACAACTTTCACATCGCGTTTCTGTTTTACATTTCTCAACATTTTTTCAGAGGCAACGTCAAAAATTGTCAGCATATGTCAAATTGTTGTCAGACAATTGAGCTGCCGACTGAGAAAATGTGAGTGTGTTATGTGTGAGTGTATTGGAATTGTTAAAACAAATTTTCTGGTGTAGACCATGCGTTAGACCGGCTCTAGGCGGTCTTAGGAAAGAAAGAAAAAAAAATGCCAGCACAACGACGTTTTTTGCTATGTTTAATTACTAAAATAACAGCATTTTTCATCATAAATCAATAGAATATGAAAAAATTTTAATTTTTTCGCTAACTAAATAAAATTTTTATCAAAAATTGAACAATCCATACAAAAAACAGCGTATTTTTCTCTTTCTTTATGAGGAAAATCATAAAAGCATTGAAAATGTTCGACTCCTTCATAGCGAATGTATTTTGTTCGTACCTTTTTTTTAACAGTAGTGCGTGGGGATCCTGGAGCTTTCCGTAGCTTAGGATTTCGCAATGTACAAATGGAGCTCCGTAGGGAGCTTACAATTCGGGATCCGATTTGGGTGAATAGTGCTCACGTGATCACGTGATCGAAGATCTACGAGTAGTGGCAGCGAATTATAAGAATTGTCAAAATATATTATGTGATTTTTAAAATCTGACACAAAATGTTTCCTGCTAAAATGGCTGGTGAAGCAGCTTACACCACATTGTCTTCCGCATCGCAATATATTTCCAAGCTAAAGGAAAAAACACAAAACAAAGATTTTGACTCCACATTTGTGCGGTTTATCTTGCATGTATTGCCCAAGAAAATACCTCATAGTCGTTGCACACATTTGTTCATCAATATACAGAAGTTGAGACACTGGTGCGGACTGAACTTTTTTATTTAGTGAAAATTCAATAACAATAGTTGCACAAAAAATGCTATAACTCACAATCAATTGTCAGATTGTTGTCAAATTTTTATACGTATCGTTTGAGGGTTGGTACTAAATAAAAATTATATGGCAAAAATCTAGTAACGCCATCTATGTGTCATCCTATGGACTTTTTTAACGTACTGTTACACGCTATACTATTTCTTTTCTAATTAAGTTATTACTTATTTTTAACGGTTGTTTTTGAGAATATTAGGAGTTTTTTTATCCTACACGATTTTTGAAAGTTGTGGAACATTCCCCAAATTTACCATATGTCGCATGCATTTTTTTTGCACGGTTTTCTAAGGAACGTATCTACCGTGTAAAAAAAATTGTTGTAATAAATTATATGACCTATTAGACTCTAAATGTGTCTTTAAGATTAAAAACATATTTCGTACTCAGATCTCTTTATGAGCAATAATAACATAACGCGTTTTTTTCGCTATATTTCCATATATTTGTCTAAATATTTAATGATTTCACTGCAATATCCTTACAAGACGAAATTATTTTCATAATTAATTTCAATAGAATTTATATCAATTATTATTCATAGAAGTACGCAGTACATTTACCAGGAATTTACAAGGAACTATTTTATTTTTTCATATATTATTTTATTAAAAGGTTTATTTTTTAAATTTTTATAAAAAGGGTATAAAATGCTACACAAAACGACGGTCAAGGGTTAAAATATTATAGGTCTCTGAACACAACAACAAGGTCAAAGCCATATATTTAGAAGTTTTTTATTCTTTATGTTAGTAAATTGGTAATTGTAGAATAAATTTAAAAGTCATATGGGCATTTCCGCCGAAAAGCCCACCGTGACACGAAAATTAAAAGTTATTAAAAAGTTATTATTTAATGATATCTTAGAGAAACATTTTTATTTTATTGATTTAAGCAATTTAAATATAAATTCATTTACCACGATGATCAAATCGTCTGCACTGTTTCACAAATGTAATTTTTCTTTTTAGTTAATGTTTTGTAAATGTTTCGTAAAGTTTTTGTTTTAGTAAAAATGGAAGGCATTGGCTAAAAATAATGAAAAATTGTTGAGGCAAGGAGAGGCAGAATGTTTAAGTTTTTTTTTAATAACTAAATCACATAATTACTTAATTACCTAACTACTTAATTACCCAAATGAATTACAATGGAAAAAATGTCACGTAACGCCATGTCACGTAACGTTTCATACTAAGCCCAAAAAAAAAAAAAGCGAGAAAAGGTTTTTAAATTTGATTACTTTAAAAATAAACTTATACTATTTCAAATCCTTCTAAAAAAAAATTTTATACAAAAACTCTTGCCAATTTACAGAATTTTACTAATTTTCTGATCCAAGTCAAAAACCACTTCTATTTTTTGTCACGTAATGTATCATTTTTGGTGGCTTCTATCTAAGAGCCGAACTTTTGACATCTCTTAGGTTTTACACCTTGTATAATGTGCTTAGTAAGCTATTGGAAAATCAAAATAAGGAACTTGTAAGTTAAATTTTTCATCATTTTTTCATTTTTACACTCATTAAAGTTGTACGCGATCGTCACGTGCGCCACCACGTAAATGCCCATATTAAATATTACTACCAGTATCCGTTGATAGAAGTCTGAAATCAAAAATTTTTGAATTTTTAAGAAAACATTACATAATAACAAATTGATTGCTTATTGGTTGCTTATTACAAAAAAAAAAATTAAATATAAAAACGATTTGAATAATGCAGCAATGCATTATTTAAAAAAGACATCTTTTAAAAATACAATCTTATAAAGCCAAAGTGGATAGTGGCTTTGACTTTTTTTTAGGCTAGAAAACTATGCAGCATGGGCGACTTTATTTCTAAATTTGCAATAAAATATTTCTCAATTGGCTGATCGTTTATTCATTAATTTAAATACATATTTTTATTTCAGATTCAGAACTCAAACTAGAAGATTGCTTGCAATGGATTCAAGGCTTTTGAATGTTTTTCACGATGATCCGTTCGACGGTAGCTATGTTAAATATGATGACAATAACGCCGATTTCTGGTCAAGTGGCAGCGAGTAAGTATCTTGAAAAATGTTTATTTTGACACTCAATTTTAAATTTAAACTATCAGCCCAATAGAGCAAAGGAATTTTTAATTTTTTAGACAGGGCATAATTCTTTTAGACATTTTTTTCTTGTAATCTTAAAAATTGACTATGAATGAAAATATTTGCGTTCAAATTTTTAAAAAATTCAGTGAACATTGTTAAAAATACAAAAATTCCCTTTTTCAATTCCCGGGGAGATTTCATTCAGAATTGGTCTGTATATCTTTAAATAAACCTAATCTAATTATAATTAATGAAATTTCTGTCGAATAATTCGTATGATGAAAATATCTTAAAAAAAATTGTTTGAGTAAACCTAAATAATATGCATTATAGATAGATTGGTCGTCCTTAAAGCGGCTGTCATAACAAAGTGCAAAAATATTCTGATGAATTTTGCTTAAAAATTTCCTGATGTCAATGCCAAATTGCTTAATTACTGTTAATAAGATAAAAAAAAAACAATTAATGCTGACTTTGATTAATTTTGATGATTTATTTTAGAAAACATTTTAACAGCTAGAAACATTTCTTATATTTTTCCTTTTTTTTTTAAATTTAGATCGTTGGGCTTGCAACTTGCCGAGACACTGCACGGTATACTACCAATTGCACCCACTGAAGATGTTTCCGTATTTTATGGTAACACTATTTTAAAGGATGATTATACACTTGATTGCAAAGAGGAAACTGTTGCAGCAGCAGTTCAAACAAAAAATGCGGTAGGTTTCCAAAAATCGTTCAAGCGGAATAGATAAAGGAACGCATTTTATGAATTTCTTAATTCTTCAAAATTTTAGTTGATTTACGATGATTTTGCGGAACATCACATTGCCGCTGGTGGATCCGTTGAAATAGTAACAGTTGATCCCGATAATGTAGAAAGTGGGAACGATGATTCTGATGCCGATGATGAATCAGACGTTAATGATGCTGCTTATGATGAATTTGATACACGCAGTCAGCGCAGTTATACTACATTTAGAAGTCGCACTGATAGTTCTTCTATTGGTGATTATGAATCGCATTCAAGTGATTATGATGACGATGATGATGACGATGATGAAATATTGGAGAATGCACATGGCCATTACATACACGTGCCAGAACTTTCAAATAGTGCAGTAGCAAATATTTCAAATTTTAAGTTGCCCTTGGAGACATCTCCAAATTCTACAAGTAAAACCCGTACTCTCAGTACCAATACCATTGGCTCTGATGTTGATGGCCTGGGCTTACAGATAGATGCTAGTACCTTTGACTTAGCTGATTTTATAACAAAAGATGATTTTGCGATGGCCAATTCGTCTGTGTCAGCAACAAACAAGAAAGGACACCAAACAATTAACACAGCTCTTATTGCACCGGCTAGTATATCACCAGAAGTAGCACCTGTACAAATTATATCAAAACATAACTCTGGCTCTGACTCGGATTCCGACGTTATCGTCGATGTTGAAACAGTTGAATTTGATGAGGAAGAAGAAAGCCATTTCTGGTCAGAAAAATTAAATTCACAATTAGGAGAATTGCAGGAACACACTGCGGAAAATTTGGTTTTTGTAGATAACATAAACTCAGATCCTTCATGGAATCCGGTCGTCAAAACAAATCTAAAAAAGGAATTACCAACAAAAGAGGTAAATTATGAAAACGCTTAAAAAAGCAATATAAACTAATAATTAACACAACTAGCTAACCTGTTGTGCGAATACAAGCAAAATAGTTCAAATGATATGAAAAAGGATTATATCACTCTTAATATTTAAAATTTTGTTTTCTCAATTGCGTAAAATTTTGAATGTAAACATAAACTGGATAAGGCCCGCAAGTAGGATGCTTTCGAAGATTTTTGGAGTGATTTTTCCCCCCTTTTTGAGATGGCAATAAATAAGGTTACCATGAATAATCTCATTTTTTTTAAACTATTTTTAATAAATGTGCTCCCCCGGATAATCAGACTTCTGCCCATTTTGTCATATCCCAATGGGAATAAGAGAGTACAATAATGGAAAGGGGAAATAATTACTCCCAATCAAATTTCTTCGTCACGCTAATGAAGCGCAGAAGCTTCAGTAGAGGACAGCATGATTTGAATTTGTGCTCAACGTAGCAAGAGAGACCTTGTTCCTGCAATGCAAGACAGTAGAAAAACTTTTCATTATCCACAATCTCAAGACAGACGTCGGTTTTTTAGCTTTAGCTTTGCACTAATGATGATTTTTGTGAACTGTCACTCCAAATCAATAGGTAGGCTTAGGTAGACGTAGGGATGCCGGGAACTAAGCTTTGAAAAGTCGATTTTTCCGGTAGAAAAAAGAGATTTTTTTCGTGACTGTCCACAGTGACACACAGTCTATCTGTCCTCTGTCCTTAACATGGTCCTCATGCTGGATCCTCTGTTGCGACAGGAGCATTTGTCTAAGTGCTGTGCGTACGCTGATGACCTAATTGTTATGATTGAGAGTAAGTATCGTGCTGAACTTAAGGTCGTATGTTGCTGATAGGTGAATTATTTTGATGGCGATGTCTCATGGTCTCATGTCAGCTTGAATGGAGTAGTCTCCAGGTATGCGACTGAATTCAAAAACTTGGGAACAAAAATGGAAGAGAGATCGAACTTTTCAGTGCATATATAAAATAAAGGTGCATACCTGTGGCTCACCTGTGTGAAGCGACGTTGTCAATTTTGATGTGGGTTACTGTAAGATATTGGATTCGGAGAGATTTATCCTCGTTTGGGTAAATCCGCTTGGATGCGGTTGTTAATCAATGTTGCAAGGAAATAGTTTGAGCAAAGCGCTTGCATCTGGTGGTTGATTGAAGTGATGAGGTTATAAAGTCGCATTAGCATTTTGCTATTGAAAAAAAACATTCGCCATTTCAGCACTTGAAAGAATTTTGATCGACTTCTTATGATCAATTGTGTTTTGTGTGTTATTAAATGTTTCTACACAAATGATCAATAACTGAATCGACAAGTTTTATGCCGAATCCGAACGACTTATGTTCTCAAGAGGCTTTACATGACAGTTTTTACTCTCTGCTGAGTCTTGCCATTGTCTTCAGAGAGGTGATGGCCGACAGAAATATTAATTTTAATTGAAAAAACGTTCTGTCAGATGGGATTGAACCTGGGTTCTTCGGCTTACGGCCGCATACTGTTCCTGTATGCCACGACCGCTACCCAGTATGAAGTCCGGCCAATTTGGTATAGCCATTCGGGGAGCATCGTAGTGGCTGTATTTTATATATAACGGGCAGATCTTGAAGGCTTGATGTGCATTCAGAAGTTTCAATCACATAATTTAGCAAATTCGGTACCTTCTATTTATTTAGGGGATATGTAACGAAGGGCCAATCCGAGTCGCAACTGCTCTGATTGCAATGTGTAGTGTAAGTTATGCGAGAACTTTTCTTCAGCCGCACGACACTCCACAACAAATTCTTGACCATTTGGCTCAACTGGAAGTGTGTATAAATGAATCTAATATTGGTACTAAGCAAACTAAATTTACTGCTTTTTTTGAGAGTCAATTTTTTTTAATAAATCAACAAAGGAGTTAATACATGCATGTGTACATACACAAACTATTTTGTTCAAGTCTTCATATAAAGCGAACTTCGCTTAAAACGAACCATTTTGCCCAGTCCCTTAAAGTTCGCTTTATGCCAAAAGTACTGTATACTCAATTTTACTTTTGCTTATCTTATCTTTTCTGATGGTTTATTCGATGGTTTCTAATAGTTTTAAGTTTCGAGTCGCGATCCACCTGTAACCCTTCCGCGATCCACTGGTTGAGAATCGCTGATCTATTCCATTATTTCTAAAATATCTAAAATGGTTTGTGTCTCTGCTTTATATTGATTGTATGAAAATAAGTTTTCTTTTTCTTTTTATGAGATTTTTAAAAAAATGCTTGCATCATACGTAAAAACTATATGAACTATATAAGGTGATAAAGATAATTGTGTAGAGAAAAAATAAAATATTTAGTAAGTACCCCATAAGAAAAACGGCACGCAAGCATAGTGCAGGCGAAGTAATTTTCTCATATAAGATTTCGAAAACGAACCGATTTGGCGATACGAAAACGTGCCGTATACGTTAAGTTTGGAATAAGAGAACTAGACAAAAAAAAAGTAGTCATTTGAATGTATTGGTACTATAATGCCAAGGCGTCGCAAAAGCGATACGTTTACGAAGAGTTTTACGTTGAAATAATTTTGTCTTATTTTTATATGAACGGTACGGTTTCGTTTCGCAAAATGTGTTAAGTTTATTCTTCTAAGAGGGTATATACTCGAAGAAAACATATGTTAAAAATTGAATGCAAAGTTAAATTTTTAAATAAAAAATTTTAAATTTTCAGTTGAATGCAAGTGATTGTTCATCCATGGAAAAGCTTATCAATTTAGCTTTTAAACATTCAGATGTGTTCAATGGTTATGATTTTGTTGGTAAAAATAACTTAAAAATAATAAAAAACAATAACTTGAAAATAAAAAGCCATTTCGCAGGCCCTGTCTAATCTATATATATCTATATTCACAAATAAAATTCAATTCAAATATCAACATTTTTCCTTTAAATCAAAAATGGTTGTTTTTATTTTTATTATAACAGACCAAACAAACTGCAACAACACCGTCTCCACCACCGTCATCCAATCAAAATTATCAGATTCAACAGTTGCAACAAAATTTTCCACGCAGCTTTTCTGTTGTTCCCAGCAAGCGACAATGTGATTTTCTCAAAGGAAAATTTGGTTCGGGGCGTGGTAAAAATGCATCGATGCAGCAGCGCAGCTTGAAGACAGCAGGTACTTCGAAAACCATTGAAGCAAAATTTGAACCTACAAAAACACCAAAAAAGCAACAAACCGTGGAAGAAATCACCAGAACGGGAACTACTGGAAAACAATTAGCTAAACAAACCGTAGAAATTAAAAACGTATGTAGAATGGGCATAGGCAAAGGTGGAAAAAATCTGTCACTTATCAAGCACGATCGCTATAGTATATCAGAACAAAGTTCTGAAGAAAACTTAACTCCCCAAAAAATAGGCAGCGCTAAACAAGAAACTGAACAGCTACAGTGTGAGCAGCCACAGCTTAAGTCGGTTAAAAGAAAATTAAACTTGGAGGAATATAAGAAGAGAATCGGTGAGAGATGTGGCGAGATCGTCAGTAGCAACAATTCTTCTACGTGTAAATATCCTAAACTGGAAAAGTCTGCGTTTAAAAATCAACAACAAAACCTTGTAGAAATCAACACCAAGCCAATAATGCAGAAAAGTAATGCCACAACCAAAAATAATACTGCAGTTGCTTCTATTGTGCAGAGTCTTAAGGCGCAAGCAACGCAATCGCCGAAACCAACGCTAGATCCTATAACTGAGGCTAAAAACAAAGTTCTACGCATGCAGGAACTGAAGAAGGCGCAACTGTTGAAAATAATTGATTCCACGGTATCAGCTAAAGTGCCGCGTGTTACAAAAATGCTTCCCTTAAAGGATATGGTATCAAATTCCTCATGCAAAAGTACTGCTGCGCTTGAGCACTCAAATAAAAATGTATCTAAAGCTCACAACGAGTATGAAGAGATTGTTATTGTATCAGCTAGCTGCAATACAATTATTTCAATTCCACCCATTAATGTCTTACCTAATTGCCAACAAGATACTAGCGCCTTAAAACTTGGGGTAAACAACGCCTCCAGATCATTGTTGAAGTCCTCTGCATTGCTGTATAATATCTCGAATACCTTTCAAAAAATACAAGCATCCGAAAATGTGAAACTCACATCGCATTCGCTTATAACCAGCATACAGGGTGTTGTGGCAAAGCAAACTTCGTGCGCATCACGTCCTGAACATCAAGTTGCGACTCCGTCGGCAACACTAGGTGGTGTCGCAAATCGCAATTATAATAAAGCCACCAC
The DNA here is from genome assembly GCA_914767935.1 of Coremacera marginata. Classification (NCBI taxonomy): domain Eukaryota; kingdom Metazoa; phylum Arthropoda; class Insecta; order Diptera; family Sciomyzidae; genus Coremacera; species Coremacera marginata. Next base: position 152,675,067 of record OU612043.1, read on the forward strand.
TTTAATTATTGCAAAAAATGTTATCACTGCAGAGCAACATGGCGAGGATAAGATTATAATGCATTTATGTAAGGATCGAATGCGCAATCCTACCTGCTCTATTTCGACGCAAACAGATTTCTTAGCAGAGTTTCCGCCACTTCCAGTTCAACTGCGAAATAATGCCATGGAACGTAAATCACGTGAACGCAATCGGCGAAAACGTGCCGCTCGCAACTATCGCGTGCGTCACGCTTTAGAATCCCCAGTCAAATACCATAAAGAAAGCGGCAGCGATGTCTCAAGTTGCTTCGAAGCTGCACGTTCTTACCGCTCGCGTAGTCGTTCGTGTACGGCTGACGGTTGTTCATCTTCGTCAGAGCGCTTACGTAGATCGGATGGAACCGGCGGCGGTGGGTACTCATCTCGTAGCAGTCGTCGTCATCGCAGTTCAATTAGTTCCTCTTATTCTGAATCCGAACGTAATCATCCTATACGTCGATGTCGCAAGTCTCACTATAAGTCACGTGCGCCTAAGAAGTATTCCCGTTCATCTTCGAATACCTCAACAGATTTTTCGGACCGTAGCCGTAGTCGTTGTCGCAGTCGCAGTCGCAGTCGCAGTCGCAGTCGCAGTCCTTTACGGCGTTCACGCTCACGTTCTTGCTCGAAGCGGAGCTTTGGGGATCGCAACATTTCTCAACCAGGTAAGTTCATTAACTGCACAATATTTAGTACCGAAATGTTTTAAACCAATTCCTTAAATTTGTTTTAATGTTTGTTTATGTATTAATAAATATATGTTCATCTAAAGATACTAATAATGGCCATTTTGTGTTATTACAGCTGTTGAGGAACGTCGCATCGTCTATGTAGGTCGCATAGAGCAGGAAACTACTAAAGAAATGCTTAGACGTAAATTTATTGCTTATGGTCCTATAAAGCAAATCACAATACATTATAAAGATACAGGGTAAGTGTTGTTGAGCGTAGTGGTATTCCACTCTACCATTAACAAAAAAAAAAAATATCAATGGAATTAAAGATTGTTATTTATAAAGCCTGTTTCGAATCCCACATGACACAGAAAGTTTTTTCAATTGAATTAATTTTTCTGTTCGGCCGTTACCTCTCTGCAGACAATGGCAAACCTCGGAGAGTAAAAACTGCCATGAGAAGCTTCTTGAGATCGTTAACCGTTCGGAGTCGGCATAAAACTTTGTATGTCCAGTTCTTGATAATTTGCGCTCAAACATTTCACAACACGCACAACACAATTGATCATAATAAGCTCGGTCAAAGTCCTTTTAAGGGCTGAAATTGGCCATTTTTTTTTTTTTTTTGATTTTATTAAGCCCGACTATTATCTAGAAGGCGCACTCTGTTTTTTTCTATGTTTGTCATACCAAAATGGTCGTTTATTGGGTCGCTGATGTTGAGCTAATTCGCACTTCAATTGCTGCGATTACTGTAGCTATCGGAACATTCTGGTTACTGATTAATTTAAAGGCTTAAACTATTTTTGCTGCCGTAGTGGACTCGATCGAAGATCAGATTGCTTACTTTACTTAGGTGGCCATAACAACCCGTCGTGTTCGGGTTTCAACCGACTTCATCAGTTCTCACCAGGTGCCTCTGCTTTGCGCGCGCCTTCTCCTATCGGATACACCAAGTGCGGTTAGGGCTTTCTCGGCATGGTCCATCCATCGGAGACATGGTCTCCCTCGTCGTCGTTGACCAACGACCTTCGCTTCGAGCACCTTATTCGCTGGAGCTTCGTCGTCCATACGATGGACATGACCCAGCCAGTGTAGTCGCTGCACAGTTATACGCCGAACTACGTCACTGTCTTCGTAGAGCTCATACAGCTCGTGGTTCATTCGGATGCGATAGTCATCGCCGACTCGAACAGGACCGAATATTTTGCGAAGCAATTCTTTCGAACACCCCCAGAGCAGCTGCGTCAGTTTACGAAACTACCCATGCCTCAGCGCCATAAAGAAGCACAGGTAGAACGAGTGTCTTGTAGAGTGTTAGTTTTGTCGATCGAGAAAGGGCTCTGAAACTTAGTTGCTTACTGAGCCCGTAGTAGCACCTATTAGCAATAACTGTTCTTCGCTTTATCTCCAGGCTGACTTCGATGTTGTTATTAATGGCGGTGCCAAGGTATACGAACTCCTTGACTACTTCGAACTAAAGTTATAGCTGCCGGATGAAATGTGGGAGACTAAACGCCTCGCTCTCCTGTTTGTAGACAGCATATACTTTGTTTTACCCTCATTTTTCGCCAAACCCACTTTGGCAGATTCATTTTCATTTTGGGTGACAGCAGCGGTAACATCTCTTGGTTCTGCCGACAATATCAATATCATCAGCGTACGCAAGGAACTGGACACCTTTGTAGAAAATGATGCCATTACGATGCACACCGGCCTTTCGTACGATCCCCTCCATGATAATGTTGAAGAGATCGCAAGACAGTAGATCGCCTTGTCTGAAACCTCTTTCGGTATTGAAGGCTTCGGAGAGGTCATTTCCTACCTTGACGGAGCTGCGTGTGTTGCTCAACGTCATTCTGCAAAGTCTAATCAACTTTGCAGAATAATCAATTCTTCGCCGCCGGTTTGAAACAATTCAGCTGACAGGCCGTCAGCACCCGCTGCTTTATTGTTATTGAGTCGTTGTTATTGATACAAACTCGAACCTCTTCATAGCTGGGGGGTGGTACTTCCACTCCGTTATCGTTGATTGGTGGCTCTGAACTGCGCTCTCCATGGGCGGCATTGGTGGAATCGTCGCCAGTAAGTAAATTGGAGAAGTGCCGTCTCCACAATCTCAGCACACACTGTGTATCCGTATTCAGATCTCCATTTTCGTCTCTACAAGTGGTTGCTCCGGGCTTGAAACCTTGGATTAGACGCTTAACCTGTTGATAGAATTTTCGTGCATCGTTCTTGCCCTGGTATACCTCTAGTTCCTCACGCTCACGCTTTTCCTGCTCTCATTTTTTGCGTCTGAAAAGGCGCCTCTCTTCCTTCCTCTTTTGTGGTAGTTTTCTCGCACGACTCGCGTTGCAGCTGACTACAGCGTTTTTCTATAAGCGGAGTTTTTTACTGCTGTCGCTATGCGACACTCCTGATCGTACCATTGGTTCCGAGGTTGCGGGCGCCGGAAACCAATGACTTCTTCAGCGGCAGCGCGCATGGAGTGGGATATATGCGCCCAAAGTCCGCCGTCGTCGTCGAGTCCAGAGGTTGGTTGGTTGAGCTTAACCGAGAGTTGAGCGGAGTAGGCTTCGGCAGTCCGTTGTAATTGCAGCTTAGCGACATCTAGCTTTCGTTGCATTCCTGTGCGTATGTTCTTTGCATTCTTGGCAGATCTTGGCTGCAACAAGATACTGGTCGGAGTTAGTTTGACTCCCCGAAATGTACGCACATCTAAAACACTAGAGGCAGGCCTTCCGTCGATTACAACATGATAAATTTGGTTTCGCGTTTTTTGATCCGCCGCGCCGCGGCGAAGTCGATCAGTCTTAGACCGTTGTTCGTGGAGGTCTCATGAACACTGAACTGACCGACAGTGTGGCCAAAGATGCCTTCCCTTCCGACACGTCATTTTCACGTCATGGACCGGAAGGTTATACGTCCTCAAGACTAGCGTATACGCTACGTTGTTTAGTATTTGTTTGGCAGCCATCATAAATGAACGCTCTCAGTGAATTTGTAAACATGGAAAAAAATTGGTCATCGTTATGTAATACAATACATTAATTTGAAAGTTCTAAGTCCAGCCAATATCAAAGCCGAGCTAGATTCTACTCTGGGAGAGTCTGCTCCTTCGTTTACAACAGTAAAATATTGGGTGGCAGAGTTCAAACAAGGACGTACGAGCTGCCAAGACGAACGTCGCAGTGGCCGACCAGATGAGGTGACCACGTCGGAAGTGGTAAAGAAAATCCTCAAAATGGTATTACCTAAAAACTCCAAACTTCTTTAAAGAGGGGTTTCACTAAAGTATCTGAAATTAACATTTATCGAATTGAATTTAGGCCGATTGTTTAAAATAAACCAACCCCCAAGAAAAAAAAAACATTTGTAAACTACTCAATAATTGGCGTTAATTAAGTTATGTTGTGGAGTTTTATAGTATCGATTGTTGCGGAAAATTGTATATTTTTTTGGTTAAGAGGATAACCGAGAAGTATCATTTGGACATTTTTAAGCAAAATTAACGCGAACAATTTCAAAACTTTAACTATTTCAACAAAACAACGACCTCAAATACACTGATCACTTTGTAAGAGATTTCTTGTGGTACAAAGGTCCAAACCAACTCGAATATAAACTAAAAAGAGTGTAAAATTCATATTAATGAGAATCTAAAACTAAATGTATTATTTCCTATTGAATATTTTTATTTTACAGCATGAAGTATGGATTCGTTACCTATGAACGCTCCCCTGATGCCTTCAACGTTATTGATAACAGTGCACGTGACTCGCACATAAATATGTACGACATAAGCTTCGGTGGTCGTCGTGCTTTCTGTCGTGCATCCTATGCCGATTTAGGTAAATTCAATTTAACATCTAATCTTTCAACCACTATAAATATAAAATCTATCATTCTTTATAGATAATGCTGGAATTAACACTTATCAGTCCTATGTTTTTCCACAAGCCACACCTGAACACAAAGAAGAAGACTCATTTGAGGCATTATTGCTGAAAGTAAAAGCGAAAATGAATGCAAGTAAAATGTCAGCAAATACAACAAATGCAACAACTAAAATTTGACGATTATGATGTTGCAAACTCTACAAACGCTTAGTAAAAATGCAATGCTATATATTATAATAGCAAAGTTTTAGACTTATGTAAAATGTACATTTTAGAATTCAATCCATAACTTTTTATTATAATTTTGAAATTTTTCTACTTTGCATCGCGTTACATTACGTGATTTAAGAAAACCAAAACTTCTACAATTTTTAAACCCATATTTCCTCCCTCCCCCCAATATACCCAGAGCTGGGTCGAAAAGTATTAATTACAATTCAGTTCTAATTCCTTGAAATTAAGAATTATTTATATTTTTTCAATTCCATTCCTGAGGAATTGAGATGACCAATTACCAATTCCTAATTCCAAGGAACTGGAATTGAGGCGGTATTAATTCCAAAGGAATCATTACAACCCAGCTCTGAATATACCATTCAAAATAGTACAGTAAAGAATAAGCAGAAAACCAATGTAGTTAATTTATACTAAACAAAAATATTTGATACATAAAAGAAAAGAAAAAAAAAATATGAAATCGTCAACTGATTGCAGCTGTTCACAAACTTCAAAATTTTAAATTTAACTTAATTTGAATTAAATGGGAGGCTATTTTATAAAATATTTTTTATTTGATATGATATATATAGCCATTGATTTAATTGAAAAATGATTTGTTATTGAAGCCGTTATAGAACATATCTCTAACTTCAAGCTAAATGTATTTGAATTGTAAGTTGAACGATTTCATAAATGTGATAAAAACAGTCATTTATTGATAAGTTGTCAAATAAGTTGAACTCACAAAATCTATTGTTTTCATATTTATTGTTATACTTTGTATATATATAGACTACCACAACATGAAAATAAGAAGAAAAAATTAAACATTTTAATGAAGAATTAAACTCTATTTTAAACAAAACTGAAAACTGCTGTCTTCCTTTTGGTCAGGTAGCAGTAACAAAATAAGTAGAACCATTTTATGCTTTATCAGGTTTTTTTTTACTTACAGTTAAATCGGAATAAATAGTAAAACATTGAAATGACTTGACGCGCAAAAATATTCTAAATTCTCCTATTTGCGTTAATTGAAAAACAAAAATTTCATAGAACAATGTTTATACATAAATATATGAAAAAAAAAAATACATAATAAGCAGTAATTTTTTGCCTATTCTGTAATTTTTCCTACCTTCACACATACAACAGAAATAAGTTCAAAACAATAATTCTATTGTTCAAGAACAATTAGTACAGGTCACTAAAAATTGTAAATTTCAAGAATTTAATATAGCAAAGTAAGCGATAAAATTTGAGTTGATTTGATTTGATTTGATTTGATTGATTAGATAAATAAATTCTATAAATTAAACTGATGATATAAACCCTTGATATTAGTTGTAATCAAACTTATTATTATTCTTATAATTTTGTACTTTTTAATTAAGTAATTTGCGAATTTTTATTATTTTCAAGCTAATTAAGGCATACCTATAACAAATCTAAATAAATAAATAACTGATTATTTTATGCAATGCAATTGTTTTATTATGACACACATTTCAGGATGTTTACTTCCAGCCTTATTGGCAGTTTATTGTAGGCAACTTTTCGCTAGAAACTTTGCTATATTTGCTCTGTTGAGATTTTCGTCTCATTGCCAATACCTCCACCACTAACAGCAACACGTACATACAACTCAATTATTTATGGAAAGTGAACGCTTATTGAGATGATACTTTTACACTAAGCACAAGTTAGCTGTCATCGCCACGGAAGTCGGAACTGATGAGTGCCAGTCAGGTGCGAAACTAGAATTTTTTTGTGGGGATTTTATAATATATCAAACTTGCATATAAAATGAAAACGTAACTGTAGTGGCTATTGTGTAGTGTTTTATTGAGTCCGATTTTTGCTCTAATAGTTCCTGGTAAAAACCTCACCCAGGGCAAGCAACATCTCGCCATTCAAGTTCTTTACCTCACATTAATAAATTGTAACTTTTTGGAGTAATATTTGCATATGAAAGTATGGTAAAGTTAACAAACAAAAAAATAATTCTGCCACAATGATAACATACATAATAGCCGCATTCCCGTGGCACTGGATCAGATCAAATCTCAGTGGAACGGTTTTAGTTCAACTTTATTACAATTTGGCATTACTCGCGATAAAGTGTCAAAATACGAGTGCGAGCAGTAAGACGAAAACTCGTTGAAGAGTACTTCAGATTTGCCAAGTATGTTCGTTTTGAAAAAAATGCTTTAAACTTGGCAACAATTGTTTTTGCATTGTGAATAAAATAGAGCCACGCTCTAGAAACGGCAACGAGAATGCAGCTAATGATAACTAAAAATGTTTTTATAAAACGTGTTTTATTTGCATTAAGAAATAATTAAAAATTTAAAAAATTAGTTAGTTAGTTAGTTATAGGATTATTGTGCTTAAGATTAACAAAATAAACCAAAACTATATTTTCAAATTCAGTTTACGCTTACTTTCAGCGAGTTTATCTGAAATTTAATCCACTGATAGTGTGATATCTCTGTACAGATTAAGCAATGTGAGACCGTTTAATCTATCTTGCAACATCGTGCTTCTTAAATAAGTTTTGAGTCTGCAAAATACTGAAAATGTTCGTTAATTTTCACACGAACTGACTCATTTTTAAATTATTAAAATGTCCTTCCAAATCCTAATAAAATCCAATTAGTTTTTCAAAAGCTCCTAAAGCGCCAAATCCAGCGCTCTTGTAGCGTCAGGAAATAGTGTTGAAATGAATAGTGGAATATATGTTTTAAAAAGCTAACTCTTATGTTTGAGATAAATCAAACGTTTGACAAAAAATTTTGACAGAGACGGAGCCAACTGTTCTTTGTTACTGTCAAATCAATTTTTATTTTGTTGAACTTATGCATAGAGTATAATAAATAAATTCTATACAATATTATATTGTGTGGTAATTTAATAACAAAGTATTTTTTTGCAACCATAGCTCTATTTAGGGAACTAAACGCCCTTTGACCCTAATTGGTCATTCAATGGGTTGCGCCATTGCATTGTTGTTTTCCTTAGTTCATGCACTTTTATATTAAAAACTCGTATATTGTTAAAAATTAACAAAAAACACAAATTTCATAAACTTCGTTTTGCTAATGGCGCTTGCTTAAAATTAACCATCACCTGTTTTTGACAGATCTATGGACATTTTTGGTGAGAGAGATAACGCTACCAAATAGAATGAGAAAATACGCCTTGTTTCTCACACCATGCTCAAATAGAAGAATTGTCAATACCCCAAGTGGTCAGAATTACAAAATTAAAAAATTTAAACACATGTATTCTGAACGAATAATACATTGATAGTTTAAAAGATTACGGTTCAACAAAAACAGATTTGAAATTTATATTTGGGTTTTCATTCTTTTGATACAAACTTGTGATTACTTTTCGTGTGAGTCACTTTAATTGTATCCTATTTCTCTTTTTGTTACGATAATTTGGGGGGAGGGGGAGAGGGGTGGGGTTTACCCCAAACCCCCCTTTGGTTGCGCTACTGATGCTAGTACCTGGGCAGTGCCAGCAGGAGGGCACTCTCCTCTACATATTATATTTTGGAATACAGGATTTTTACTATGTGGCGCCTGCTTTATATCATCGGCCGAAATTGGGAAAATCAAAAACGATTTTTATACCCCAACGCGAACTGCGTAAGGGGTATGTTAACTTTGTCATTCCGCTTGTAACGCCAAGAAGGAAGCGTGGCAGATAGGCAATAGACAAATATATATATATTTTTGATCAGCATCACCCGAGTCGATTTCCGTGTGTCCGTCTGTCTGTCCGTCTGTTGAAGCTATCGTGATAAAATTCAAAATATAAGCTTATTTTTAAAAAAGGAATATCAAGTTCGAAAATGGGCCAAATCGGATGAAAACCACGCCTACCTCCCATACAAAGTGACTTTATTTGAACCGTAAAATGTCTCTAAAATCCACAAAAATTAAAGAAATGCCTTGAAATTTGGCACGTAAGCGATATTAATTTTAATTCCTGGATATTCCTGGAAAACCACGCCTACCTCCCATACAAAGTGGCTTTATTTAAAATTCTCTTAAAAATCTGATAAAATTAAAGAAATGTCTTGGAATTTTGCACATAGGCTTTGATATTTAATATAGACTATCACTATAATGTTTGGAAAAATCGGATGAAAACCACGCCTACCTCACACACAAATTGGCTTTATATTATCCGTAAAATCTCTTTAAAATCTGCAAATATTAAAGAAATGTTTTAAAATTTTGCACATAGGCTTTGATAGTTAAAATGAACCACCTATATGATATATGGCAAAATCGGATGGAAACCACGCCCACTTCCCATACAAAATGGCTTTATTTTCAACGTAAAATCTCAAAAAACACCAAAAATTAAAGAAACGTCTTGAAATTTTGCACATTAGCTTTGATATATAATATGAACCATCTCTATGATATTTGGCAAAATTGGATCAAAACCACGCCTATCTCCCATTAAAATAGGAAAACTTTCGTTAATATATAAAACTGAATGTCATTGTGTATGTCGTGTGCTAAATACGTTGAATATACTTCAATATGGCCGGGGGGAGGGGGCATTTTAGCTTCGGTACCCTGTCGAAGCTCCATCCTTGTTTTTTATCAAATAAAATATTGGGTTGGCAAAAGGTAATTTCAGTGTAATTTTGTGTTATTTCGGAACAAGTAGATAACGTTACTTTCCACTATAAAACTCGGTATCCCGCCGAGTTTGCCGGATATCCGTTGCATCTCTAGTATAAAGACCTTTGAAAAACAAAATGATTTATTGCTTCTGAAATCTTTTAAATTTTGAGTTGTGCCATTTTGTAGATAGAGTGCGATACATGTATGTAAACATGGTATAGTTAATTTTTTCTGACAAAAAATGAATTTTTGGAAAGATTGCTAATTTATTTTATTAACATTCCCTCCTTCAGCGCAACCAAATGGTTAAAAAGCAGTCTGCCTTCATACCATTAGTAGTTCAAGAACAGGCTTTTTTTATAAAGCCAACTACTATTTTCAACATGGCGATATCATGAGAAATTTCAATTGCATCTTTTGTTTATTGGCAGTTACTGAAAATTTCAATATTCACGTACAGAATTCGATCGCAGTTTTTTTTACTTTCGTGACACAGTTGGTTATCAAAAGGATTTATTACTTTAATTTGATGACTTAAGTAGTACCCAGGCTCGATCCTCAGAGCACATACGACAGTTCATGCTGTTTTTTTTTTTGCTAATTATATTTTTATTTACTTACTTAGGTGGCCGTAACAACCCGTGTCCGGATTTCGACCGACCTCATTAGCTCTCGCCAGGCGCCTCTGCTTTGCGCGCGCCTTCTCCAATCGGATACACCAAGTGCGGTTAGGGCTTCCTCAGCCTGGTCCATCCATCGGAGGCATGGTCTCCCTCGTCGTCGTTGACCAGCGACCCTCGCCTCGAGCACCTTTTTCGCTGGAGCTTCGTCGTTCATACGATGGACATGACCCAGCCAGCGTAGTCGCTGCACAGTTATACGTCGGACTACGTCAATGTCATCGTAGAGCTCATACAGCTCGTGGTTCATTCGGATGCGATAGTCATCGCCGACTCGAACAGGACCGAAGATTTTGCCAGCGACCCTCGCCTCGAGCACCTTTTTCGCTGGAGCTTCGTCGTTCATACGATGGACATGACCCAGCCAGCGTAGTCGCTGCACAGTTATACGTCGGACTACGTCAATGTCATCGTAGAGCTCATACAGCTCGTGGTTCATTCGGATGCGATAGTCATCGCCGACTCGAACAGGACCGAAGATTTTGCGAAGAACTTTCTCTCGAACACCCCCAGAGCGGCTGCGTCAGTTTGCGAAACTACCCATGCCTCAGCGCCATAAAGCAGCACAGGTAGAACGAGCGTCTTGTAGAGTGTTAGTTTTGTCGATCGAGAGAGGGCTCTGGAACTTAGTTGCTTACTGAGCCCGTAGTAGCACCTATTAGCAATTATTGTTCTTCGCTTATCTCCAGGCTGATTTCGTTGTTGGTATTAATGGCGGTGCCAAGGTAAACGAACTCCTTGACTACTTCAAAGTTATAGCTGCCGGTTGAAACGTGGGAGTCTAAACGCCGAGCTCCCTTGTTTGTAGACAGCATATATTTTGTTTTGACCTCATTTATCGTCAAACCCACTTTGGCTGATTCCTTTTCGATAGCGGCGAAAGCAGCGGTAACATCTCTCTTTGTTCTGCCGACAATATCAATATCATCAGCGTACGCAAGGTCGATCCTTCGCCTTGCCTGAAACCTCTTTCGGTATTGAAGGTTTCGGAGAGGTCATTTCCTACCTTGACGGAGCTGCGTGTGTTGCTCAACGTCATTCTGCAAAGTCTGATCAACTTTGCAGGTATACCGAACTCAGACATTGTTGCGTATAGGCAATCCCTTCTCGGGCTATCGAACGCAGCTTTAAAATCGACAAAGAGATGGTGTGTGTCAATTTGATTTTCGTGGGTTTTCTCCAGGATTTGTCGTAGCGTGAAAATCTGGTCTATGGTGGACTTACCAGGTCGAAAGCCACACTGATAAGGTCCAATCAGTGTTTTTGTAATCGGCTTTAATCTTTCACACAGTACGCTTGAGAGAACCTTATATGCGATGGAAATAAGACTGATACCTCTATAACTTGCGCAGATTGTTGGGTCTCCTTTCTTAAGTATAGGGCACAGTACGCTGAGGTTCCAATCGTCGGGCATGCTTTCTTCTAGCCATATTTTGCTGATGAGCTGATGCATGCGCCTTATCAATTCATCGCCGCCGGTTTTAAACAATTCAGCTGACAGGCCATCAGCACCCGCTGCTTTGTTGTTTTTGAGTCGTTGGATAGCAACTCGAACCATCATGGCTAGGTGGTGGTACTTCCACTCCGTCATTGTTGATTGGTAGCTCTGAACTGCGCCCTCCATGGGCGGCATTGGTGGAATCGTCGCCAGTAAGTAAGTTGGAGAAGTGCCGTCTCCACAATCTCAGCACACACTGCGTATCCGTATTCAGATCTCCATTTTCGTCTCTACAAGTGGATGCTCCGGGCTTGAAACCTTGGGTTAGACGCTTAACCTGTTGATAGAATTTTCGTGCATCCTTCTTGCCCTGGTATACCTCTAGTTCCTCACGCTCACGCTTTTCCTGCTCTCTTTTCTTGCGTCTGAAAAGGCGCCTCTCTTCCTTCCTCTTTTCGCGGTAGTTTTCTCGCATGGCTCGCGTTGCAGCTGACTGCAGCGTTTTTCTATAAGCGGCGTTTTTTACTGCAGTCGCAATGCGACACTCCTGATCATACCATTGGTTCCGAGGTTGCGGGCACCGGAAACCAATGACTTCTTCAGCGGCAGCGCGCATGGAGTGGGATATATGCGCCCAAAGTCCGCCGGCGTCGTCGGGTCCAGAGGTTGGTTGGTTGAGCTTAACCGAGAGTTGAGCGGAGTAGGCTTCGGCAGTCCGTTGTAATTGCAGCTTAGCGACATCTAGCTTTGGTTGCATTCCTGTGCGTATGTTCTTCGCATTGCATAATCGCATGCATGAGTCAATGTTGACCCCCCGAAATGTACGCACATCTAGAACACTAGAGGCATGCCTTCCGTCGATTACAACATGATCAATTTAGTTTCGCGTTTTTTGATCCGGGGACAGCCAGGTGGCCTTGTGGATGTCAAGGTGCTTAAATCTGGTGCTACTAACTACCATGTTTCGTGCCGCGGCGAAGTCAATCAGTCTTAGACCGTTGTTCGTGGAGGTCTCATGAAGACTGAACTGACCGACAGTGGGGCCAAAGATGCCTTCCCTTCCGACTTTCGCATTAAAATCGCCGAGGACTATTTTCACGTCATGGACCGGAAGGTGGTAGTATACGTCCTCAAGGCTAGCGTAGAAAGCGTCTTTGACGGCTTCGTCCTTTTCCTCCGTCGGGGCGTGCGCGCAAATAAGGCTGATGGAGAAAAATTTTGCCTTGATGCGGATCGTGGCCAATCTTTCGTTGACAGCTGTGAACCGGGAAACAAGGTGGCGTAGTTTCCGGCTAACAACGAATCCACATCCAAATGCGCCTCTCCGCATGGCAGCTGTAGTAGATATCACAGTGTGCTTGTTTAGAGCAGCCTTGCCCTTTCCATCGCATTTCCTGGATGGCGGTGATGTCAGATTTTATTGTTTTGAGGGCTTCCGCCAGTTGGATAATAGCACCTTCCCTATAAAGGGTCCGGACATTCCAGGTGCATATCCGTAAATCATTGTCCGTTTTTCGTTTGCGGTGGTCGTCAACGTAATTGGGGTTCTTATCCGAGGCTGGTTTAGTTTTCATTGGGCCGTAGTAATGTGGCGGGACCAGGATCGACGAAGGTCTATGGATCGACCCGCCGCTCAAATTAACCGTCAAACTGACGGATGCCAGTTTGCCGTTGCCCAGGGAACACCACTTGGAGGTTTGAGTCGACTTGAGACGATTTTGACATGGATAATGCCAGGTTGAGGCGGTTAGACACGTTGCCATGTGAAGGTTTGCCCTCTGTTCCCCATATATATTTTTATTTATAAATATTTAAAAGAAAAAATTTGTCGAAAAACCTGTGGCGGGAATAATGCATTTTTCTCTTTCCATATTCGCATCGAACCGCGCACAATTCGGCTGCAAGTTGAACGTGCTACCATCGTATCATTGCCTCCCTTGTACGAACAAACTCGAAAACAAACATAGCATATATCTTTGAATTAATTTCATAGGATTGATGACAAAAAAAAAATTAATTGTTTATCCAAAATAATCATTAATCGATTATAACTTGGGCTTTATATTACCATGCCTATATAGTTAAAAATGTTGATGCGTTTTTCGGTACAAGGCTTGCATCGTATTTTATGTTGCATTTGCGACGATTTTTCCCAGTAGTCTAACAAGTCTTAAATAATTGATAAACGAATCATGACCGATTTTTCTTCAATTTTGACGAAACATGCTGATTCGGCCATACATTTCATTGACGAAAATCACATTTAAAATTCCCACGAACGCAATACAGAAATGTTGAGATTTTTCGTGCATGAATAATTACTGAATCGTTGCGGAAGAGTCGTCAACAAACAAGACAGAAATATGAGAAAAAATTGTTTTCCATTTTTATATATTCTTTAATTTTATTTTACATGTTTGTTTTGGACCAGAATAATTCCGATTTGTATTCTTGACATCAGTCATGCAGTCCATTAATACACCATGCTCTTAAAATTATCTATATTGTAATTTTTAACGAAAAAATTACCCCGCAATATAAGCCTTTGTAGGGAAAACATTAACGAATAAAAAGCAGAAAGGTTGAAGAATTTTCGACAAATTTTTTAATGAACGAACACAAGCCGGATGCGTTAAAGAATTTTCGACAAGAAATACAAGAGAGAAGAGTTATTGGTTACCGCGTGTTCTACTCTCTTCGTTGTTTCCTTGTTGTTTGTTTTTTATAATGTTGACGATGCCAATGCAGATGAGTTAAAGAATATTCTGCAAGTCTGTTATTGACGAATACAATCCAGACGCGTTAAACAATATTGTGCAAGTCTGGCTTATGCAGCAAGTTTATTTAATTTATTTAAAAGCAGAGTAGGTATTCTGGTAACTCAGTTGGTAATGGAAGAACTTGTAACCATTAGGTTGTGTGTTCAAATACCACAGCATTTTTCTACAAATGTGTGTTAAAAACTTCATTTGAATTGTATGAAAGATATGATATTTATATGAAAATTAACAAATTTAAGAATAAAACAAATTTTAGATTCACAGTTGCATTCGTTAATATTACAGCATGTTTCCAAATCAATCAATGCAAGGCCTACTTCGAAAATTGCTTTCTGAATTTATCAAAACCCAATTTGAGAAATGCCTAAAAGTATGCTTCTGAAAAAAAGCTACGCTTGGATTCAAATTTTTAGACCGTAATGCAGAGAATTGAACAAAAGACTCAATTCAATCATAAAAGTAAGAAAATAACTACTGATTGTAATATTTAACATAAGAATGAGCTATTAAAATAAATATTTCTCCGTGATCCAGTGGTTAGAACAGCTGGCTATGGATCCAAGCATAGTGTAGTGTGTTCAATGCTCGATGAAAAGAAATATATGAGATATTTTTAACCAGCCATTTTTTTGTTTTTATACAACCAGCGCGGCGAATTGCTGTGTTGTTGTTTTCATAAGAACCATCTGGTTACATTGGTTTTACCCGCCATCTAGCTCGCCGTATTTTTGTATACGCGGCTATAAAAGTTCCACTTCAAAAATAATATTAAGAGCCCTGTAGGAAAATCAACTAATTTAAAAGTAGTTGATAAAGTAGATTTTTGTCAACCACAACTAGTTGAAATTCTGACTTTTTCCCATAGAACGAACTAACTTATTTTGTATGGTGATGTCCGCTAAATAAGTCAATTGACTTTCGTCTGCATATATTTTCAACTACTTGTTAAATTAGTTATATTTATATTATTTTTTAATGACTTTAAAACAACCAATTGAAAAGTATTACTGATGGCTTAAAGTTAATAATATTTGATGAAATAACATGGTTAAATATATATAAGCTTGTAATCTAATAAAAATTTGCAATTAAAACATGTCAAAATCATAGTAGTTGCCGCCTTAATATAATTCAAAGTAGTTCATATACTGGTTTATTTTAAACTAGTTTTTTAATTAGTTGTTTTTAAAAACAAGTTAGTTCGTTCCTATAGGGAGTTAATAAATAATACAATAAAAAAAGAGTTTATGAACTAGTACCATTAAATACAATTTTTTTTTTAATAAATTTACTAAAACCCTAACTTCTTTACTTTATCATCTGCGTCTAGTTCGTTCGGTGCGCAAAAAACAAAATTTGAAAAAAAAAAAGAAATTGTGACTGCGTGGTGCTGAAAACTGATGAGTAACATTTTCGCAAATTTTAAAGATAGCATCCGGTTCTGTGGTAAAATTAACATACACTCAGAACAAAACTTTCTAAAATCAAAGAAAATTTACTAAATTTTAAAGATAATTGTTCTTGTTCAAGAGCTAAAAAAAGTATTTTTTTTATATCAAAGTGAAATGTTTTTGAAGGCAAAACAAAATTTTTTTTGAAACAAAACGGAGTATTTTAGAATAAAATTTTTTTAAAAATTGAATACATAAATCAAAAAATTTCATTCAAGCTTGTGGTATTGTGTTCCTGTAAATTTGACATTATTATGGGTATTTAGTAACAAAAAGTTTAATATAATTATTAATATTTAATAAGGTTCGAACTCACGACCGACAATGTAGAGGGCATTGGCGTCCGCAGGATTTTGCCTAGGGGGGTCCAAAGCCTTACGTCGAAAGTTCACGTATTTGGTAATTATCTAGAAATGCTCCTTGAATATAATGACCATTCAAATTCTGTTTTCTGAGATTTTTGGTGAAAATTTAGTGAGCATTGTCGCAATTTACACCGTTCCACTGTGTAAGATTTAACCGAACTATTAGGAAAAAATTCGAAATTTTTGTAATATAATTCGCTTGTTCATTCTAACAAAAGAAATATTCAGAAGTTAGTGTATATCTGAAACACTCTTCTTTGTCATTTTGTAGGACGTCGTAGAGTTTTTAAAAGATAAATGTAGAATTTAAAATAAAAGTTGGAAAAGTTGCAGTTTAATGTAAGTATATTTTATCTACGGAAGGGACTCAAACTTGGTAAAAAATTTCGTCTAATTGCGTACATATGTGGTTAAAGTCAATGACATTCTAACAAAATGCAACCTATTTTTTTTTTTATTTTTTGCTTAAATTCCAATAGATTTTTTTAATATAAATTTGGTTTATTAAGCTACTAATAATATTGAATATTAATCTATACACCTTCGCATGATCAAAACAACTGATTACTTGAGGCTTAGAAATAATTTAAAAATACACTAAAAGCAGTTATTTGATGCTGTATTTTAGAGAAATAAAATTATTTTTTTGCAATTTTTTTTTTATTTTGTCCCTCTAGATTGAGACACACTGTGCGTTCGACACATGCTTGCTTTCATAAGAATACTCAATATAATTTGAACGATGGGCTCAACGCAAAAATTCATCCTAGTTGCATCAGTTCAGGAATATTTTTTAACAGCATTGGAATTTTTTGCTATGTAATGCTTTTTTATAATTTTTGGCAAAAACAAATATCACTATTTTAGCTTTTTTGGTTAAGTAAGTGTTTAACAGACCTATTTTTGAAATTCTACAATTACAAACCAGTATTTTTTCATATTTCTATATGTTTGTTGTAAGTTTTTGATTTCAGACAAAATTTGAAGCTAAAAAAACAAAATTTGTCAATGAAATTGTCAATATATGAAAAACAGCTAACAATTTTTATCAAAATTTATTATTTTTAAGATTCAAATTTTGTTTTGAAATCAAAAAATTACAACAAACATATAGAAATATGAAAAATACTGGTTTACAATTGCAGATTTTCAAGAATAGGTCGTAAATGTAAAATTGTATAAATGGCTATCAAGCCACCCAATTCTAAAAACTGTTCAAGCATATAATAAGGAATTCAGACCTGTATTAGCACATATTTACAGATCGATTCTGTCGCGGTAACGTTAATCTTATTATCGAAGAAACTCACCTTTTGGTAACATTTACATGCTTTTGGTATTCTACAAGCAAGCGTTACCAGTGAATATTGTTACCATCTCCTTAGGTGGTAACAAGCAAAACAGCCAGATGCAAGGAAAGAGTGTTATTTGTTCTTAAACGAGCTTACGGCATTTGAAAGCGTTACCGAGTGTACAGAATACCGAATACTAAGACCGGTAACAAATTTCGGTAACAAGATTACTATTACCGGTAACTCGCAGAATAGATCTATTAATGATGTCGTAAATCACCTACTTCAATGAACTCAGTTTAAGCTATTTGTCAGTGGATGCTCGATTTTTTTAAGAAAGCAATCGTGTGATTGGAATATTCTATAATGCTCAGGTATGGCAAGAATCTACAGATATGAGGCGAATAGGCTTGAGAGTGCAACTCTAAAAAGTAAAATATTCATGACTTGTATATTGAAATGAATATTTGACATATAATGACACATAAAATATTAAAAATGTAATGTATATTTAAGAGAATTTAAGCACTTGTTGGTCTTAAGTAAACCAATGATATTTAATTAAATTTTTTTTAAATAAACTGTATTTTAGCATCAATTTTATTTTGAAACTAATAAATTATCCTGCTTGAAAATATTTTCTTGATTTAATCAAATGCTTAAGAAAGTGTAAAATCACTATGCAATTTCAAAATCTTTTCGACCAGACACAAAAAACCTTAAAATGCACGGGCACAATATTTAAATAAATTATATCACACCTAAGTGGGATTTCTCTTGTGAGCAATGCATTACATATATGATTTTAAATTCTCAATACCTTGAGTATAGGCAGTTGTTTGGTGATGCAAATTTTAATATTAGGATATTATATTATTAATAAAAAGGGTTGAAAAGGGTTGAAAATTTAAAGAAAAAAGTATAAGATACTACAAAAATGTACGTGTTAAACTTAATTCAACTCATAAAAATTGTTTAACTAAGCAAATGATTTTATTCCGATTATTTTTTTTTTTATAATCTTTGAGCAAAGTCTTAAAGCTATAGAGTAGTTTTCCTATGAATGTCCCTTAAAGTTAAATCTGTTATTTGATTGTAATATTATTATATTTAAAATAATTGAATAATATTAATGATTTTCATAGAGAATTTCGTATACTTTTGCTCATACTTCCATTTTGAAATCCAGTTTATAAGTTTAGCTAATATGCATTATTATATCTCAATAAAGTTCAAGTCAGTGACTTCATACTTTTTTTATAATTGAAGACATGAGTGAATGAAGGTAATATGTCGCAATTATTTAGTTTCGAGAAAATCGAGTTCAAAGTTTCACATTTGTACTGAAATTTATATTTAATCAAACTTTGTCAAGTAGTTTATTTCTAAAATAGCCACAAGCATGGTTGTTTTAAGATTTAAAATAGTTTTTATGCTCATAAGGCCTTCATCCATGCATAGATGTTCATAATGAATAATCATCATAATTCTTCATAATCATGTTATTATCATAATTATGTTATATGTAAAATAAAATAAAATAAAATAATTTTTTTTTACTGAATCCATTCCAAATTCTAAAATTTTTTTTATGATTATGTGATATATATAATATACTAATACACATTTTTTTGGCTGAGCTCTAGGGGGAAAACTGACTCACCCTGTCCCCCCCTGTGTACGCCCATGGTAGAGGGTCTGACGTTCTATGTTGTAGACTATAGAACTGTTGTCTGCAATCAAGCAAAGAAGCAATAAGTTAAACTAGCTACTTCTCTCTTACTCGAAACACATATTTTTAAAGAAATTTGATTTTTAATTCAAATTTTCTGTTTCTTTAGACAAACGTAAATATTTTTGTTTTAAATATGAATTTAATTATAACTAAGGAAATTTTAGTTTTCCAAAACACAAACAGGTGGTTTTTGATTTGATATTGATTTTTTCTGAGTGTAAAAATTTATACATTCGAAACAACTTGTAAACTGGCGATGGTCTAAGAAAGTATGTGAAAACCATCAACATTGATTTTGATTGTGAGGACTACGTAAATGTAATTGATTTCAACGATAGAGACTTTTTACATGAGCCAACTTTTACGAAGCACATTGCGTATAACGAATAAAAATAACACCTCCAAAATACTGACGATATCCCACCATTCCAACCAAAATCTAGAAATTCCATGCTACATTCAAGCTACTGAGAAACATGCTCAATTATGCACCACTGCGTCGAAAAAAGGCGTTGTATTAAATTTGTTATGTAAAAAAAATATAGCATAAAAAGTAAACAAATCTCGTGTTTATCTTCGACAATAAACCAACAGAAATATAAAATTGAACTTTTAATTATTTTCTAAACATAAAGCGCATAAAGTGTCTTTGACAGAAATCTAGTGAACGATTTATATTTTATATTTTTTCGGTGTATCCGCAGTAAGTTTAATTTTAACCGGTCTTGTCGTTCATAGCTAGTGGGCTACCAAACATATGATTATATAAAGCGCCCTCTTACAAAAGTTCTTGGAATTACTTGTAGGCTAAGTTTCTTTTCTATCCCTTATATCTATAATTTAAATTTCATCAAAATCGGTTCAGCCGTTTGGGCGTGATATTGGATAAAACATTCTAGCATCTAAATATCTGAACATCTATTATGTAAACATCCAAACATATACGCATTCAAACACACTTTCTGAATTATTATATTAGTAAGATTATTTGTAGCGACTTTTTGATAGTGACAAGGTGTATTAATACTATTCTTACTCTTTTACACTTTTTGTTTTATAAAATGTTACTTATACGCTGCACAGTACTTTGATCCCATACAAAAGTGAGAAATAAATGCAAGGAGTATTTCGATTTTTGTGAAATTTTGCTTGATGATTAATATATGGTCGCTGATTTCTAAAATCAAATCAAGTTTTATGTAGATCTATTATTTCCGCTAGGAATTCTTATAGTATATAGTAATGTTATAGTTAGTTAAAATATTTTTTTTTAATAAATAATTTTTTTCTGTGAGATTGAAGTTCTAACTCTTTTATATTTAAAACTGTTTTGAAATTTTTTTTTTCGTTTTAAAGATATAAATATAGTTTTCTATTCACTTTTACATGCTTATATATGCCTTTTCTGGTAAAGAGATATGTCTTTGCAAACATATATTTATTGATATTTCTTTTTCAGATAAAAAAACTAAACTTTTTAAAGTTTACTTTGTATTCCTCCCTTTATTTTCTTCATAATAAAGGGTGATCCAGTAAGAGCTTTCTAATTTGTTTTCTAAATAAAATACATAAAAATCAATGTACTGATGCAAATCTTTATTTGAAATGATAGTTCGGTTCGTACAACTCAATGTTTCAAAATTATTTCCTTCAAATGTTGCCCACGACAAACTTTTAAATGGTCCATTCTGTGAGTCCAATTTTCGACAACTCTTTTGAGCATATCGGCCGGTATTCCTTGAATAACACGAGTTATGTTGGTTTTCAAAGCGTCCATAGTTTCGGGTTTGTCGACATCACATGATCTCGGTGGCCAATTAACAGGACCATTACTTGAGATGATGTTTTCATCGAACGTTTCCCTCAATAAAGCGATTGTTTCTCGATTGTGGCTGATTTTGATAGTAACTTTCCACAATTACTAAACGTTGTTCAGTAGTTAGTCTATTCATGATTGAATCGTATTGAATACTGAACACAAACGTCATATGGACAAGCCATTTGACACATAACAGCTGTCAAAACAACCCAGTTGAAAAATAGACCTCGTATTGGATCACCCGTTATAAGGTGTGTACACGAACAAATATAGTCGCAAAAAATCGCATGTTTTCGCGTCGAAAAATGTTATGTATATCAATGTGAAGCTTATTCTTTGTCTATCAATATTACATCATCCAATTTTTGAAATTTGATTCAGTTATCAAAATGTCTTCAACAAGAGAACTTACTCGTAAATTAATTATGCACAAAAAGAAAGAAAATCCTCATTTATCGCACAAAGACATCGAAAAAATATTATATACTAGCTGAATACCCGGCTTAACACGGGAGTTGATATAAATAATTTTCGATTTCATTCGTAAATTTGAAAAAACTGTTAACAAACTTTTGAATGAATTTTGAGTGCATCTTTCAAACCGGCAACTTCGGCGAAATGAACAAAATGTAGCTTCAACATCTGAAAATTATGAGAAAAAGTTGGGGAAATCGTGATTTCTGTGTGCGTGCCGCCGATCGCTTGCAAAAATATATTTTCAAGTTTTATATTGTATTCGATAGATTGCACATTTTTGAAAAAAATCAGAGCAAAAACGAATTCTTGGCAATTCGCGAGAAAACTGGAAAAAAATTAAATAAGCATTGAAAATAGATATTGAAATGTCAAAACAACGCCAACTTATGACGCAACTGACTTGGGTTGATGTGTTGATGCGTACTCAAATACCACAGGATTCGGCATCAGCTGTCCTGATTTGCAAAAAGAAAGTGGAATATAAATACACATTTCGTGGAACCCGATCGCAGCGCCACCTACCGGGTTCAATTGCGAATCTGAACCATCCAGGGATCCACTTAAACACACACAAAAAATTTCATCAAAATCGGTGCAGCCGTGTAGAAACAGTTTAATAACATGCAAACGTGCAAATTGTACAACAGCGCCCTCTAGTTTTCGAATCAGAGCAAAAGAGATAACGCCAAAACAGTTGCCCTACACGAAACTCCTTTAATAAAATTGTTCATCCAAATCAAATGAGCGGCTTTCTACTTCTTCACGATTTCTTAAGAGATTTGTACTACAGCGCCCTCTGGTGTTCAATATAGAACAGAGTAGATAAGTCATACAAACTCACCGTATCTGAAAACCTCTATATACAAATTTTCATGTAAATCGGATGAACGGGTTCGGAGAAAAGCTATAAAAACAAAATGCAGCGCCACCTACCGGGTCCAATTGTGAATCTGAACCAATAAGGGATCCACTCACACACAAAATTTCATTAAAATCAGTGCAGCCGTTAAGGAACAGTTTAATAACATACACACGTACATATTGTCTAACAGCGCCCTCTAGTTTCGAAAAAGAGCAAAAAAGATAGCACCAAAACTTGCCGTGCTCGAAAATCGCTATTTACAAATTTCCATCCAAATAAGATGAAGTTTTGGAGTTTTTCACGATTTCCTAAGATTTGTACTAAAGCGCCCTCTGGTTTTCAAGATAGCACAAAAAAGATAAGTCCAAAACACTCACCGTATCAGAAAACCCCAATTTTCCAATTTTTATACAAACCGGATGCACGGTTTAGGAGCTTTTCGAGGTTTTTTAAAATATTTGTACTACAGCGCCCCCTGGTGTTCGAGATAGAACAGAGTAGACAAGTCAAAAAAACTCAGCATGTTTGAGAACCTCTACATACAAATTTTCATACAAATCGGATGAACGGTTTTGTACTTTTTCGACGTTTTTTAAAATATTTGTAATACAGCTCTCACTGGTGTTCAAGATAAAACCTAGTTTATAAGTCATGAAAACTCACCGTTTCTGAAAATCTCTATATACTAACTTTCAAGCAAATCTGATAAGCGACTTAGGAGTTTTTTGACGTTTTTTAAAATATTTATACTACAGCGCCCTCTGCTGTTCAAAATAGAAGAAAGTATATAAGCTATAAAAACTCACCGTTTCCGAAAACCTCCATATACCAACTTTCATTCAAATCGAATAAACGGCTTAGGAGTTTTTTGACGTTTTTTAAAATATTTGTACTACAGTGCCCTCTGGTGTTCAAGATAGCACAAAAAAGTTAAGTTCAAAACACTCACCGTATCAGAAAACCTCTAGATTCCAATTTTCATGCAAATCGGAGTTTTTCGAGATTTTTCAAAATATTTGTACTACAGCACCCTCTGGTGTTCGAGATACAACAGAGTAAAAATATGTTATAAAAAGTCATCGTATCCGAAGAACTCTACATACAAATTTTCATGCAAATCGGATGAACGGTTTCGGAGATAAGCTAAAAAAAAGAATGCCTGGAACCCGATCGCAGCGCCCCCTACCGGGTCCAACCTTTTTTACTGGATAAAAAGTAGCCTATGTTATGACCGGGGATCTAAGAAACCTAGATGCCAAGTTTCATTTAAATCCATCCATTGGTTTACGCGTGATGCTTTAACAGACAGACAGACAAAAGTTTTAAAAATGCGATTTTTGGACTCAGCGTCATCCAGTGTCAAACGCAAAAAGAATTTCAAAAAAATATTTCATGTACAGATTTTTTTTTTTACAATTTTAATATATATATATAGATTAGCAAACCAACAGTAACATATGATCTGAAGCAATATAATAAACGATTATCTACTGAAAGAAAAATTGGAAGTGGAAGAAAGAAAGGATTTATTTCAGAGGACACAGCAAAGGAAGTGGTTAGCATATTCAGTCAAAACCCTAGGCTCTCTATTAGGGGCGTGGCTAAAAAAGTAAATATGTTACCTGCTTATATACAGAAAGTACGCAGAGAGAAAGGTCTTCAGTCATATAAGGTTTCATTAAAACCGAATAGAAATGATAAACAAAACACAACTGCTAAGTCACGTGCTCGAAGGCTGTATGACAAAATTGTGCACAAGTTTGACTGCATTGTAATGGACGATGAAAGCTATGTGAAGGTCGACTTTAGTTACGCCGTTACATATGATTTTTAACAAATCCTTGCATACAGGTATATTCCCAACTTTTTGGAAATCTTGTCATCTTACGCCAATTTATAAAAATGGCGACAAGAGATCAGTTGAAAATTATAGGGGTATTGCAATATTGTCAGCAATTCCAAAGCTATTTGAAAAAATTATATGTTCCAAACTCACGAGCATAATTAATCCGTGTTTAAACGAGCAGCAACATGGTTTTCGTAAAGGACGATCAACAACCACAAATCTTGCAATCATGGCATCAGACATTCTTACTAAAATGGAAAAGGGCCACCAAATAGATGCAGTCTATACAGATTTTAGTAAAGCCTTTGATCGTGTTGATCACGAAATCCTAGCTAAGAAACTAGAAAAATTTGGTATATCAGGTACTGTGCTGAAATGGCTCAAGTCTTATCTCTGTGAAAGATCCCGATATGTAAAATTTCAGGGTACTTTGTCTAAAAAGATTGTTGTCTCGTCGGGTGTACCTCAAGGTAGCCATCTTGGCCCACTTCTCTTCAACATATTTATTGCAGACATATCTGAAGTTTTGCATGATGTCCCCCATCTCTTATATACAGATGACTTAAAATTATACCATAACATTAGATCAGAAGTGGATTCAGTATTCTTACAGAATCCTAGCTAAGAATAAGCTTTCTAAGAATAAACTTCTTACAGAATAAGCTTTTTTCTCTGGAACAGTGGTGTAGTAAAAATAAACTTTATTTAAATATAAATAAGTGCTACGTTATAAGTTTTGCCCGTAAAAACGTAATCACATATAGCAGATACATGCTAAATAAGGTAGAACTTAAAAGGGTCAACCACATAGCAGATCTTGGAATAATTCTTGATAGTAAGATGCGCTTTAACCTTCACTACGATCA